>OX578136.1:16694788-16712288 GCA_951213105.1 Amaurobius ferox
AACTTTTATTAATTACTTATACGAAAGACTCTGATGTGAGCAGCCAATGGCTTTCCTTACATAATGCAAACATGTACTTACTTTTTCCAATGCGAAATAATGATCAACCACGGCACAATGGTTTTTATGTTGAAGAGTACACTGACTTTCTGAGTTTTTCTGGTTGACAACATGTAAAATTATACTAAAGTAGCAAATTATCTTATATTTCGCACAAATACGAGTATAGCTAGACAATTAGAAATATTGCTAACATCTGTTAAACAATGTACTCCATTATATTAAAATATGTTACGTACTAATTTATCAATTTGGCATCATTCTCGTAATTCTCGTAAGAGTCATTTTTGTCGATTTGGCGAGATTTCCGTCAGTTTGGCACCACATCAAAAAGTCGCCAAGTTGGCGACATTTTGCCAAATTAGTTACTAAAGCCGCCAAATTTTTCTCCAAATGTTACATATATGACAGTTAATGTTCATGTAATATTTGTTACATTTATTTGAAGAACATGCAATATCACAAAAACGGTTTAAAGCTAGAGCTCTAAAATTTGTGATTCGTTTTAGAATAAATTATTACGTATAAATTTATTATTTATTTAACATATTGCATATCCTATTTTTTTATGATTTTTTCAAAAATTAATTAGAAAATTTCGAAAGACAGTTTACAAATACTTGTAGTCTTTGATAGAAAATATTTGAATTATATGACATTTGGCATACTTCTCAGAAAATCAAGTTACTCGCATAAAATCGATCTAATTATTTTTCCCAAAATATAGAAATTGGTTTAGTCATGTACTGGTCCTGTTAGCTATATTTTAATATGATGACGTCTTTCTAAGCAACCTAAACTGTGTATCGGAATAGTTATGGATCATATATTTTAAATATCTGTAGTGTGAGACTTCACTCCACATTCTCATATTTAAACATAATAGTGCCATACATTTTATAGTTCTGTTAAGATGGAAATTGCTGTGTGTGAAGCACTATTTCAACTCCGATCCCTATATGTTGGCATTTCTTTCAACGTTTTTGGATAAATCAATTAATTCTAGTATTATTTTTCAATTTTTGATTTAAAGAAATGCCAAAAAATAATTTTGGCACTTGAACCGTAACATTGTTACCATGTTTACGACAATTGAATAAAAAACTGTAAATAAATTCTTTGATAAAATATAATTAAAAAAATCGTCTGTGATAACTGTAAATTAAAATATAACAAGAACGGTCGATTATACACCAATAGAGGTAATTAAAAAGATTTTGAATACTTTTTTTTTTCTACGCAAGATGGTATAAAATTTAATTTTGTGTGTCTAACCGTTTGCGAGTTATAGCTAAAAAAATGTTAAAAAAAGAAGTAACAGTGATTGAGTGATATTTTATTATAGAAGATTTTAAGTACTTGTAGAACGCCCACTGGACTCACTAGTGTACATATAATGTATATACCATATCAGAATCAACAACATTCAAGTTTTCAAACCAGTTTTGAGATTTAGCAACTAAATAATTATTGCAGAGTACATTTTCTGAGAAATAAAAACACTTAGGAATCGCATCTCCAGAAGTAAAAAAAAAATAGCTACTTATCTCACCAAAAACACTATCGTTAATCATGGTATCATATTAGGGTAGAGCACATTACGCCAAACGCAAGTGTGTATCTCTGGTACAGAAATGGGAAAAGCATTAGGATTTACAAATCTAATTTCATCAAGAACACATACCATTTTCTCAGAGTCCATTTATTTCATTTCTCCCAACCATCAAATAAGGAAGTTTTAAAAACAAGTAGGACGTTCTTTAGATATGTTAGTTTATATCGTATTTATTACTAGCAGCATACCCGTTCTTCGTACGGAGTATATAATATAAAGAAACTTAAAATTAACAATCATGTGCAAATTCCTATAGTATACTAAATGACACTGTTAATCAAAATAGTCTGTTAAAATATTTAATTTAATGCTCCCAAAAAGAAGTTTAAGAATCTCTGTTCTCGCTATACAAAATTATCTTCACGGACAGAACTGGAGAATAACTCATCCTGGTCCCCTTTTGTAAGCAAATTTACAAAAAAATATGAAATTGAAGCAATAGATGCAAAATAAAAGCGCTAATATTGTATGGAACCAGTACTACTACTTATATTCGCGAATTTTAGAAGGTATACCCGTTTAGTAGAAGATTACACATACTACAATATATGAGTTTCTAGCATACTTACCAAAATAAAACAGATGACGCAATTAATTGAAAATATCAATAATCTCCACAATCCTTAAACCAGAAGGCCATAATTGATTCCAATATATGCCAATATATGTCAAAATATATGCCATTTCACTTGTACTACTTATGTTTTCGTAGATTAGAAGATATACCTGTGCATTTGTAGAAGATTACCTGTACTACGAACTATATATGAGTTTCAACAATTTTTGACAAAATAAAGCAAAGGCGTAATAAATTTAAAATATCAATAATCCCCGAAAATATCAATAATAATGATGTTTAAACCTGAAGACCGTAATTCATATAATCCAGCTTAAAATGCAATATCGGTGAAATTTATTTTAAATACATAGCTTTATTATTTAAATCGGAAAAGATTTAATAAAAATTATCTGCTGCATAAACACATTGGATATCATTTTCTTAAAATAAATTGACTGAAAAAATATCGTCTGCATAATGCTATCTCTATGGAAGGTTTAATTGTTCGTTTTTAATTAATATCTAGACAACCTCTGGTCTTAGAAACTTGAAACATGGACTAAATTTTAAGTGGGGGCTATTCCAAGGCTACCCATAAAATTTCATTAAATTCGGCTCAGCCATTCCCCCGTAATAATGAGACAAACAGACAGATAGATTTTTAATTTTATTTATATAGATATCTGAAAATTTTGTTTGTGAAATACATGCGGTTGCATCTTAATTTAAGCTTTGTTTATAGCAAAAATACAGTACAATTGTTGTAAATACAATTGTTGTAATCCATGTGTATAAAATTTTAAAAAATAGCACTTCATTCCTTATACAAATCCAGTTTGTAACTTACATTACTTTCCTTTCAATGCATATTATATGTAATGGGAAAAGCATAGAGGGGAAGTCAAAAATCTAACTTTGATTTAGATGGATTTTATGTGTAATGGAAAAAGCATAGTGATGAAATTAAACATCTAACTCTCTGATTTAGTTGGACTTTTTTGTGTAACGGGAAAAAAGCGAAGTTATGAAGTCAAAAATCTGATTCTCTGATTTAGATGGATTTCTATATGTAACGGGAAAAGTATAGTTGTTGTTGAGACCCAGTAACTGTTTGGACGGCCGGGAAGTGCCACCCAATTCAGACCGGAACCCAGTGGGGGAGGCATCCACAGGGACTGTACCCTCCTTCCCCTACCACCAACCTCTCGGAAGGACTTACGGACCCACATGTTTAACGTGATCGTACTCCGCATGAACACGGCGGCAGTTGTGGCAGCCTGCAAATCCAGCGCTCAAACCACCGAGCTACCGCGCCCGAAATGTGCCAACAGCACGCGGTGTTCCCAGGTGGTCGCCCACCCAAGTACTAACCGCGCCCGATGCTGCTTGACTTCGGTGATCTAACGAGAACCGGTGTTTTCAGCACGGTAGGGCCGTTGGCTGGGAAAAGCATAGTGATGAAGTAAAACATCTAACTCTCTGATTTAGATGGATTTAAGTCTGATCTCGTATCTTCTAATATTCGGGAATATAAGTAGTACGGATATATCTTATTCAATTTTAGCATTTTTTTTTGTATATATTGATTCAATTTCATATTTTTTGTAAATTTGTTTACAAACAGGACCAGGCTGTCTTATTCTTCGGATTTGCCTGTAAAGATAATTGTGTATAGCGAGAACAGAGATTCTTAAACTTCTTTTTAGGAGTATTAATTTAAATATTTTAATAGAATGTTTTCAATAACAATGTCAATTAGAATACCATAGAAATTTACACGTGATTGTGAATTTACATATCTTTATATTATATATTCCATATGAAAAATAGCTATGTAGTATGTGTAAGCTTTTACTAATATGGCTATATTTTCTAATCTACGAGAATGTAAGTAGTACGGGTATATCTTCCTATACAATTTTAGGGCTTGAATTTTGCCCTGAATTGGCCTCAATTACGGCCCCTTCAGGTTTAAAAATCACGGGGATTATTAGTATTTTCACTTTATTACGTTGTGTGTTATTTTTTGGCAAAGATTTTTTAGACGAATATATTGTAGACGGGTAATCTTCTTTTACTAATACATGGGTCTACTATGTTACCTTACACCTTTCTGGTAGGTCGGACAGTCTGGGTCTCAACAATAACAACGGGTCTACTAATACATGTATCTTCTAATATACGAGAATATAAGTAGTACGGGTATATCTTCTAATACAAGTTTAGAGCTTTTATTTTGGCATATATTATTTTAATTTCATATATTTTGTAAATTCGTTTACAAGCGGGACCAGGATATATCATTCTTCAGAGCTTCCTATAAAGATAATTTTGTATAGCAAAAACAGAGATTCTTAAACTTATTTTTAGGAGCATTAATTTGAATATTTTAATAGAATGCTTTTAATAAAATGTCATTTAAAATATTATAGAAATTTTCAAATGATTGTGAATTTTAAGTTTTTTATATTATATATTCCGTACGAAGAACGGGTATACTGCTAGTCTTTACATATAATTAAAATGCACTTTTCCGTGTCCCTAATGACACTTATAACCAAGTCGAACGAATCACCACCAATTACGATTCTCAATTTAAAATCGTCTGCGGTTGCATAATTTAAAAGTGTAATAAATAAGCAGTAATGTAATTTAGAACACGCTATATATTTATGGATATTTAAGTTTAGATGCAACATCGTTTAAAATAATAAAAGTCAAGAGGCTGTAAGTATTTTGTATTTACATCCATACAATTGCATTACAGTATGAGCGATACATTAAGAATGAGAATTATCTGTGGATTTAAAATCGATTATTAGAGAATCATTGCTTTAAAATATTCCGTTATCGATACATAGAACCTACGGTGTAATTAATTGACAAGCAATGAACATAAATATGTCATTAAGCGCAAGAAAATATGATTAGTTAAAAATTTTCGTTTAAATTAATTTTCCCGTTTGTAACGCTGAAGAATAAATCGAAATGTTTACAGGCTTGTATTCAAGTGTCAGTTTTAGAAATTGATAGTTTTATGGGCAGGAGCTAAAATGTTTTAATTTCATTCATTATTAATTTTAGCGGCATCTAGCTATGAATCTCTTTAAAGGATCAGTAAATTTAAAACTGTAATAAGAAAATAAACTTAGGCTGTCTAAATAAAGATTATGTACAACTAAAATAGAGAGCATTGCACAGTCCCCATTCAACTTAATTTGGACACAATTAATCTTACTGTGCTTGGTAATATATATGCAAAACTCTCGCTCCCTCATACGCTGTGCGGAGGTAAGTGAAAGAATGCTGCGAATGGACTGTATATTAACAAAACTTTATTTTGCGTCAGACATTGTTTTTCTTCAAAAATTATTCATCTTCTCACTCTCTTCGTCTTTTCGAAGGGTTACAATAAACCTAATTAGCGCCAAGGTGGAATGTTCAGTCGCCAAGTGGCTATCGCGTAACAGATACGGAACATCCCGCCCGGCGTTGAAATATTCAATTATTTCAAATATTACATAACCTTACAAATAAAACATATTCTAACAAAATCAATATAAACATATACAAAGTAAATATCACAATAATTATAAAAAGAACACATTATTACTTCAATACTAAAATATAAAATATAGAAATAAACAATAATTATTTTACATTGGACTGTGATTATCTGGAATTGGTAAGATGCATATTTTAGAAACGCATCTCCTAAAATTGCTTGTCGGAGTGCGTAAATCTACGACACGAACATTTCCGTCTGCACCTGGCATAACTTTAGTAATTCTGGCCATAGGCCACTTATTGAAAGGAAGATTTGAGTCCTTAAGTAACACTAACATTCCTGGTAATATATTTTGTTTTTTAAACAACCATTTGTTGCGCTGTTGTAAATGACTCAAGTAACTATTCTGCCAGCGCTTCCAGATAGTTTGGACTAACTTTTGAGTTCTTTGCCATCTGTTTAATAGATTGTCTCTTTTGTCGATTAAACTTGGCTCTGGAATTGAGTTGATAGGCCTTCTAATTAAGAAATGTCCAGGGGTTAATACCTGGAAGTCATCAGCGTCTGCGGATAAAGGGGAAAGTGGTCGAGAATTTAGAATTCCCTCTACTTGTATCATTACAGTTACAAATTCCTCTAGTGTTAACTTTGCACAACCCACTACTCTTTTCAAATGGTATTTGAAGGCCTTTACACCTGCCTCCCACAGACCCCCAAAGTTGAGTGCCCTAGGAGGCAAAAATTTTCAAGTAATACCTTCTGAAACCAAAAAACTTGAGATACTTTCATCCTTTGTAACTAGTTTTTGCAACCTTTTGAGCTCCGCATAAGCTCCTACAAAGTTCGTAGCGTTATCGCTAAAGATTGTCGAGCTCCTGCCGCGACGAGCAAAGAATCTCTTGAGCGTTGCAATTAGAGCTTCTGACGTTAGTTCCGAGACAAACTCCAAATGGATAACCTTAGTGGCCATGCATATAAATATAGCTACATAGATTTTTCTAAGTGTGCTCTTTCTCTGACCTTTGTATTTAATTTGAAATGGTCCACACAGATCTAAACCGACATTAAAAAATGGAGCGCTACAAATAACTCTCTCAGGAGGAAGATCCCCCATCATTTGATTTGCCACAATAGGCTTTGCTTTAAAGCACGGTACACATCCATGAGCAACTTGTCGCGCAATATTTCTGCCACCAAGCGGCCAATAATTTTGCCGAACAGTGTTCAATAAGGCTTGTGGCCCAACGTGCAAATTTTTTCTATGATAATACTGAAAGATCATTTTAACTATTTTATTACCAGAAGGCAAAACTATTGGGTGTCTGTGATCGTAATTTAAATTTGAATTAGTAAGACGACCACCGACCGTAATTAAACCTCTACTGTCCAGAAATGGATGCAAAAATCTGAACTTACTTTTAGTTGGAACTGATGCTCCTTTCTGTAAGGCCGAAATTTCTGGAGTGAAATAACTTACCTGGACTTGCTGAATTGAACATTCTTCAGCCTCTTTACATTCATTTACAGAGAGAGCACCTTTTAATGCATGAGCATTACTCTTACAGTTTTTAATAAACCTAAAAATAAATGCTAGTATTCTAATTAGTTTATGAAAATCATTAGTGCGATCAATTAAATTATCATAAAATTTAGAGTCACTATTCAAGGCTAAAGTTAATTTAGAAGGGACTTTGAGTTCCTCCAAATAGATCTTGTCCATTATGAAATCAGGATCACTCAAAGTCTCGTGAGTCGAAATTGCTAACAAAGAAGGATCCGGTCCACACCACCATAGTTTACTGTCTGCAAGAGTTCCTGCGTTCAATCCTCTAAAAATGAGGTCAGCAGGATTAAATTCAGAGGGGATATGTTGCCACTGGAAGTCCTTGGTCAGCTGCTGGATTTGGGATACTCTGTTACTTACGAAGGTTTTGAGCAAGTGGGGAGAGGTCCTTGTCCAAGCCAGGCTGATAGTTGAATCAGACCATAGTTGAACAGAGTCCACCTTCTGTCTTAAAGCATCTAAGACCTTATGGATTAGTTGTGAAAGAAGGAGACACGCCGCAAGTTCAAGTCTTGGAATCGTCATGGTTTTGATGGGAGCCACGCGTGATTTACTACACAGAAGTTGACAGGAGACTTGGCTTGTATAGTTTACAGACAGCACGTACACTACTGCTCCGTAAGCCTTAGAGGAGGCGTCAGCAAATCCATGGAGAACAATAGACTTGAACTCGGATTTAAGGACGCATCTGGGCACTTTGATGAATTCTAAATCTGGCAGTGTCTTAATAAAGGACATCCACTGTTTCGAAAAGTCTGGTGGTAATGTTTCATGCCAGCCTAATTTCAGCAACCACAATTGTTGCATGAAAATCTTCGCCTTGGTAATAATTGGTCCGAGAAGACCAATAGGATCATAGATGCGGGCAATTTATAGATGCGGGCAATTTGTGAGAGCACATCTCGTTTGGTGAAACTACACTTATTGTTGATTGAAACGTTGTATGTAAATGTGTCAGTTGAACTATTCCAAAGCATGCCTAACGTTTTTACTGTTAACTCTTCTGAATTTCTATCTAAGGGAAAAATCTGTTCAGAAGTGGGAGTTGTATTGGAACACGACTTATGTAAAGACATTCCTCCTCTTTTAAGGAGCTGTGTTAATTCTAATTGAATACTTTCAAATTCCTTCAAATCCGATGAACCAGAAAGACAGTCATCCATATAGAAATCGCGCAGGATAACACTCGATGCTAATGGGAAATCTTTGCTTTCATCTAAAGCAAGTTGATGCAAAACTTTCGTAGCTAAATAGGGCGCACTCGCAGTGCCGTAGGTAACCGTTTTTAACTGATAAGCCTTGGTTGTTGCCGATTTATTGGATTTCCACAAAATCCTTTGAAGCTTTCTTTGTGACGGATCAATTTCAATCATTCTAAACATCTTTTCTATATCTGTGGTGAATGCATAGAGATGTTTTCTAAAACGTATTAATATCGAAAAAAGATCTTCCTGTATCACCCCTCCTTTGCATATTAAATCATTTAAAGAATTTTTGTTAGTAGTTTTTGCGCTCGCATTGAAAACGACGCGCAATTTGGTTGTTTGACTAGTTGGTCGCAAAACGCCATGGTGAGGGAGATAATAACCTTCTTCAGAATCTTCATCTTCCTTTATTACCTCCATGTGGCCTAGAACTTCATATTCCCTAAGAAAATCTGAATATAGCTCTTGCATGGTAGGATCGCGTTCTAAGCGTTTCCACAAATGTTCTAATCTTTTAGAAGCAATTTCTTTAGAACTTCCTAACATATTTTCAGAGAGCTCTGGTTTGAATGGCATTTTAACTACATATGTTCCATCTGCGTTCCGATAGCGCGTTTTTTCAAAGTGTTCGTTGCAATATTTTAACTCTTCACTGATAGTTTCGTGACTTTCGATGTTTTCTGTTTCCCAGAACGATGTAAGTGTTTTATTTAGAGTCTCCAAATTTTTAGACAAAAAACAATAGTTAATTGACATATCAGAATTATCGTCCGAAACACTGCCCGAAACCAAATGTCCGAAAACAGTTGATTGTAGAAATAAATTTTCTGTTAATCTAATTTTATCCGAGTTTAAGAAAGCGAAAAAATATTCAGCACCCAAAAGTAAATCAACCTTTTGAGGCAAAAAGAATTTAGGATCTGCGAGTTTTAAGTTCTTTGGAATTTTCAATTTAGAAATCTTAAATTTCTTCGAAGGCGTAACATCTGTTATTTTAGGTACAATAAGTAACTCTAATTCCCATTTTGAATCATTACTTTCATTCGATATTTCAGCGGAGACCCTTGACCTGACATTTAGAGTAGTGTCATTCAAACCGCAAATTGGTATTTGTATTTTTTCTTTCTTTAATTTAAGTGCATCAGCCGCTTTGTACGATAAAAATGATGACTCAGATGCACAGTCCAAAATTGCTCTCAATGCAATTCTTCTACCACATAAATCCTTCACGTACACGATTGCTGTATTAACCAACACACTTTTCGAATTTCCATTTGTAAAAAAGGAAGAACGAGTCTGCTGCGAGTCAATAAATTGAGCGGAATTGTTTACTTCTTGCTCCTTATAAGATGCCCACTTTAACTAAAGCGCAGTGTCTGGCGACATCTGCGCTTTAGTTAAAGTGGGTGTATAATAATACTTCTGCCTCCTTATAAGATGCCCACTTTAACTAAAGCGCAGTGTCTGGCGACATCTGCGCTTTAGTTAAAGTGGGTGTATAATAATACTTAAGTAGCAGCGTATGGTGAGTCAGTCGATGCCTTACAAACGAAACAAGAACTTTTCGAATTGCAGTTTGATAAAATATGAGGATCGCTCAAATAATTAAAACATAGTTTGGGTTTTTTAACAATCTCTAATCTATTATCCAGTTTCATGTCCTTGAATTTTTGACAATGATAAATAGGATGATATTTGTATTTGCATGCAACACATACTTTCCAGGAATTATTGGATTTAACGATAAATGATTTTGATCGTTCCACATTGGGTTTAGCAATATTTCTCCTAATACTACTGAGAATTTGACATCTTCTTTCTAAGAATTCCTAAAATGCATCGAAATCTGGAACTTCATTGTTTGTTAGCGTTAACTCATATTGCTTGCGTGTTTCGCGATCTAATTTGTTAAGTATTATATTTAATAATAATGCATCAGAAAATTTGTCGCGTTTAAATTCTAAAACATTTAAAGCTCTGAGATTCGTCTTTACAATGTCTAATAAGCTGCGAAGTTCCCTTTCAGATTCGTGTTTAATTGAATCCACATTAAGAATATTTTTCATATGCGTGTCAACAATAATTCTATGATTTTCATAGCGTTGTTCCAAAGCCTTAAAAAGAGAATTGTACGAATCATCGGAAGTTTCAATAATCTTAGCTTCACCCTTTAATGAACCGCGTAAATAATGGAGTTTTTCATTTTCTGATAAATCTTGATTTTCAGTTATTAAGGCATTAAATTGGCCTTTAAACAGATTCCATTCCTCAAATTTACCACTGAATATAATGGAATTTTGGGAAGTTTGATCGAAGCCCTTTTATACAGATCTGTATGTAATGAACATACCTCTTGAGTAGAACTATTCCCAGTTGTTGTAGAATTATCTGAATTATCATTAATTTTATTAATAGAGGTCTTAATTCTTACCTCTATTTTTTGCATCTCTTCATCAATTAGCGAAAGGGCTGCTTCCGTTTCTTCGAACTCGTCATCCGGAACAGTAGCGTAATATTCTTCTTTTAATGCATCAAACTTTACTTGAATTTTTGTAATGAATTCACAGTAGACATTCAGTTCATTGAATGTTGGTTCTTTTCCTTCGGTAAGACAGTTCGTAACTTTGGTCAGTTGACCCTTAATATTACCGCGCTTGCGGTTTAGAACAGTAATTGTGTTACTGTCAGTCATGGCGCGCGATGAAACTAAAGTAAGATTAAATTAGTTATTTAATCAAATCCTTTACCATAGGAACTGGTAGTACCTCCGGGTCGTTAGGACCATTAAATGTGCGGAGGTAAGCGAAAGAATACTGCGAATGGACTGTATATTAACGAAACTTTATTTTGCATCAGACATTGTTTTACTTCAAAAATTATTCATCTTCTCACTCTCTTCGTCTTTTCGAAGGGTTACAATAAACCTAATTAGCGACAAGGTGGAATGTTCAGTCGCCAAGTGGCGATCGCGTAACAGATACGGAACAACTAATATCGCTTATTCTGTGGAATTAGTGGAGCATTTAAATGCTGTTTAATTGTATATTGTTCCTGATTACTTTGCTTGTGAATAAACGTAAGTTATTCAGAAACTTGAACTCTTTCTTGTATCCTGCGTGTACACCCACGATTTCAAAGGATACGTTTCGTAACAATATACAAAGCTTTATATTACCCAGATCCATCTACTGCCGGCTTCTGGTATGACGGCTAAAACATCACTTCTCTCTCAATACTGGGCCTTTCCGTACCATAGTATCTCATCTCTCACCAACTCGTACTTGCCACTTATCGACCTTTTTCTGTGATCTGGATCGAATAAACAAGCATAATACAAGGATAAACATATTTAAAGTGAATTAGCTCCATCTATTGAAACCTTTGAAAATCAAAAGTCTGTTTCCCACAAAAATACCCATGTTATGGCATTTGAAAGCCAACAAAAGCACCAAACATTTATTTCGTAATTGCCGTGTTTATGCCTACTTGTTTGTGTCATACTATGCAATCTAGGTGCTTGCTAATTTTATAATGACTATTAGTACTATAAACAATAGTCATACTCGGCTATCTGTCGTCGGTTATTCTTACACCCCACCGTTTTCACCCACAGATGCGTTTTCTCCTGTTTTCGTGGTTCGCTGTGATCGGCCTCCACTGTGTTCTGGTAACCTGCCAACAAGACCTTCCTCTGTGGTCCGGCCAGACCATTTCTAAAGAGCTACTGAGGCCGTACTTCCTGGACGCGGCCTCCTCCTCCATGGAGTCTCCAGACTATGACAGCAGTCAGAAATCTTCTTCCGCCCTCTCCGCCTACGCTGCCAGACAATCCGCCGGAGGCCTCAAGAAGAGAGTGGGTGAGTTACTAGTTCCACATTCACTAATATTTTGAATCTTGTCGACACCATGCTACATACTGACTAATTTTCCAATTCTAAATTAAAGTCTCCAAACGCACAACTACCCATATAGAGGTAAGAGATGAAGTTCGGCTTGAACCACATCGTTTGTTAGCCAGCGGTGTACAAGAAGTTGGCATGACCAAACCCGACCTTAGCTTAGTTTCAAAGGCGTGCGATGGCATGAAACAAGGGAAGCGAGTTTCAGTCAAAAATAAGAGGGCGGCATAGTTTCTCGTATTTGCACACTTGCAAAAGACAACAAGAAATAAAATGCCTGTTGCTCGAGAGCCAGAATTTTGTACTCTTGAGGGGACATTAAAATGACGCACGAGAGCACTCAAAACATTTTTAAAATATTCTAAAATTCTATTTTTATCGTATTAAATTATACTCCCCTGATAAGTTGTACAATTACCTGTACGAGCTCTCGAAATGCAACTCGTATAAAAAACAATTCTATCCAACTCTAATTATTGCCCTTCACTATAGAAAAACACTAATCAATTGCGGCTGATCCTTTCTGTTCAGTATATTGATTTCTTTGCAAACGATATTTCACGAAATACATATTTACCTATATGAGACATTTTTTATTTCCTTTCTGTCTTACTATTGAGTTAGTTGAAAATAGGTTTTTTTTTAACTTGAAAGACCGCTAACTATACAATTAATAATGTTTATGATTTTAATTAAATTCAAACATTTTACAATAGAAAAAAAATCTGATAATTTTTAGTAAGCTTTACTTTGATCAATTAATCTTCATTTGCAATATGGAATTAAAAAATCGATCAAAAAATAAAACATAGAAACAAATACAATATAATTAGATATTAAGGAAAAGATCAAGTGAAAACATGGAGAAAAATGTCAATTTTTTTTTTACTGCGCTTGAAGGGGGGGGGGGGACTACAAAAACATAAAATTTTCGCTTTGTCTTAGTTTAGGAAGAAGTAATGACAAATAAATTCTGAAACAGCTGTTAGGAATCCCAACCTAAATATGAAAAATAACAGGTACGCCTCGGGTCGTTTAGAAAAAGAAATTGGTCAAAAAAAAGAACGGAGTAAGAGAATATGAGGATTAAAAAATAAAAGAAATAATAAAAAATATCGAATCATGTGGGGTATCAATAAATCAGGCATTGTGACTTAAAGAAGAACAAGTTTCTTTCCAGTCACTGGAGAAAAATGGGGGTAGAGAGAAAAAATTCGTTTTTTCTTTATTTTGGAAACTAATTGACGAAAAAAATCGAAAAATTTATTTGGGAACAAACCCAAACTCAAACCTTAACCCAAACGCAAGAAAGGTATCACAGACACTTCAGGTTAATTACAGAAAGGGAAAGAGTAATAAAATGGGGTGGGAAGAAATAAAGAACAAAAATATTCGAGTGGGGTATCAAAAAATCAGACGCATCGAAACTAAGATAAAATTATCACATTTTTAATTTTTTGAGAAGGAGAAATAAAAGACCAAATTTTCGTTTTTTACTTTCTTAGTTGTAGGAGAAGTAATAAACAAACACATCTGAAAAATATGTTAAAGGTATCTAAGTACAGTAATAACCACATGAACTTTATAGTTGATTTGGGAACGATGGGAGGGGGGGGGGTAAATAATGTAAAGGGATGTGAATATGTGAATTAAAATATATTTTTTTTAAATATGGATCGTTTTAGACAAAGAAGAAATACCAATTTTTCATTTTTTCAGTCATTGAAATTGAACAAACGCCATAACCACATAGAATACATATTATATTATTCGTTAATAAACGAAATATATATATATATATATATATATATATATATTATACGAAATATATACATATATATTAATCGTTAATAAACGAAAATCTGACATCCGATCTGAATCTAATTATAATATTTTTCATCTGCAATTAAAAGAAACTCCTTCTACTCCAAAATTATGTAAATGATTAATCTGTTACAAAGAGAAATAGTTCGCAGGATGACCAATAGATAGCGCAGTCCTTCCGTAAACTTGTCTAGAGACAGCGCCATCTACTGCGTATCCTGCAAACTATTTCTCTTATACGCAAATCAATCATTTATATCTTCAAGTAAAATAAATTTTAGTATTTTACTTGCAGATCAGAAAATAGTTACTTGTACAATTTGCGACGTTTAGCTGTACACTGAGCTAATCTTAAATCTGGAAATAAGAAAGTTATGCGTGGTAAACATGTATACCTTTAACAGTCTTAACCTTTATCAGCAAAAATGTAAGGGTATCAACTGATTTATTTCTTTTAACTTTGGAGGCAAAACGAACCTTCTACTGGATAAAAGAAACAATCAAGGCTGGCAGTGAGGTGCAAACTGGTGCACTTCTACAATATTTTATCTAGAGATTTTGAAAACAGTTATAAAAACGTTATTATGATTTGATTACTAAATTGATTCAAGATTTGACAGTAAAACAAATGATTGAAAAATAAAAATAAGACAATTAATTAAATTAAAAGGAAAACAAAAGCTAATTAGAAATTGAGAATTTTTAAAGTTACATGATAGGAAATCTATGAAAACTAAGACATGCAGTAAACCATACCGTCTAAGTTGACTATCGAGCATTTTGAGGTATATGTATTATTACAAAGTAAATATAAATAAATGGTATAAGCATCACTTATCACTTTTTAAAAATTAGTGTGTATAGCACTTTTAAAAATTAGTATGCATCACTTTTTAAAAATTAGTGTACACCATCTTTAAAAAATTCCCCTATTTGTTAACATCCTGAGCTCCTGGAAACAAAACAACCGAACTAGCAAATTAGACATTCATAAACATACCAAACGCAATAATACTTCTATGTTTTCCAGTTAGGTATTAGTTTAAATTGTTTCTATTAATATATATGTGGAAGAAAACAACAGAATTGTGACAGAATGTTCCAATTCCAAAATTTTTGTATTTTTTTTTCTCTCATATTTCATGACAATTATATCAAATTTTTTGTGATCATATTATTCTAACATTGCGAAAACTTATTTATTTTGGCGAAATTATGTTCAAACCTCAATCACTTGAAATGTTTTTAAAATGTTTTGTAAGGAAGGACTTCTAATTAATTTAAAATTTTTCCAGAGGGGGGGGGGGTGCTTTGACAACTCCCTGACTCCCCCCTAAATACACCCATGAGTTTATGTTGATGTGTATTTATGTTAGTGTGTGTGTGTGTGTGTGTGTGTGTGTGTGTGTGTGTGTGTGTGTGTGTGTGTGTGTGTGTGTGTGTGTCCGTCCGTCCGTCCATTCGTGAATCTCTAAAGACTATATCTCAGATACAAATGAAGCATAATAAATGCAGAAAGGTAGTGCGAGTATAATCATTAGAATCGGCAAATACTGGAAGCCTATTAATTTTAAACACGATCCAACGTGCTGAAGACTCTAAATTTTCGAATGAAATTTTTTAAAAAATTAAAAAAATCAGGATATTCAATAATGTTACATAAGTATACATTTTATACGTCATTTTGGTTTTAAAACGAATAACACAAACTTTAGAACGCTAGCTTGAACCCTTCTCGAGATATTGCACGTTTTCAGAACAAATGTATCTAAAAAAAAAATACATTAAAATAAACAGTAGTAAGTATAATCAACTACGTAACACTTGACAAAACATTTGGCGACATTGGTGACCCATTTGGCGAAATATTGCCAATATGGGCGGTTTGTTTAACACAGCGCCATATTGACGAAAATGTCGACAAATTGGCAATCGAATTCGAGATTTCGAGATAAGAGCGTGTTTCAAATATTCCTGAACTTAAATCGAACGTTTTTGAGGTGATATCGATGAATGTGTATGTATGTTAATGTATGTATATATGTATGTTGTATATATATATATATATATATATACCCGTATATGTGTCAATTTGTGGGTCTGTGGACGCCATATCTCACGAATAAATGAAGAGTTTCAAAAATAAATTGATACGATTATTACAATGAATGCATAAAGGAACCCTTTTGATTCCAAACGCGATGGAATGTTTAGAAAACCTCCCGCTGCTAATTTACGAATGACTTTATTTTTTTCCCCTTTGGTGATAATTAAAAAAAAAACTTCAATAAAGATAAATAAATAATTATTTTATTTTCGACGTGATATTTCATTAAAAAACGATTGATTCAAATCATATAGATGAACCGTTCTCGATATATTACTCGATTTTTAAACGAATTTTTAAGAATAACATTAAAAAAATAAGAATACTGTTAAATAAATAATCTTTCCAGACGTAAATTTTTATTAGAAAATGAATTACACTAATTTTAGAACACTGACATGTTCCATTCTGGAGATATTGCACATTTTTTAAATAAATTTATCAAAAATATTATAGAAAATTTAAAAAAATGGTAAATATCGTCCAATAAGCTCACTTTTCAAATGCAATATTATGTTAATATCATTCTTCTTCTTTGAGACAGACCGTCCGACCTACCCGAATGTGTACAATAAAATTATTCTGGTGACGGCCGGGAAGTGCCACCCAATTCAGTCCGGAACTCAATGGGGGAGGAATCCACAGAGACCGTACCATTAAAATCTTGGAAGGACTTGCGGCCCCACATATTTAACTTTCCCGTACTCCGAGTGAACACGGAGACAGTTTGGGCAGAGTAGGGAATCGAACTCGGGTCATCCGAGGGCAATCCCCGCTCTTGTTGCCACTGGTCTGTCCTATCCCTGTTAATATCATTCTGGTGACTTTAGTTCATTTCATTTACGAAAAAATATATTTTATATACTAGTTTGTATTTTGACGCCCAAAAACTCATTAACTTCGCCAATGTTCATTTATTTCACGGCATATTCATTAACAGTTACATACATTTTGATGTGGATTTTGAATAAGTCATTCCGTTTGAACTCACAAATTACTTAAAGTGCCCAGTTTACGCTGTGTTAATTCAATCCAAAATGATTATGCTATGTATATCGTACACCATTGTTTCTCTGTGAAAAAAAAAAGTAAAATCGTTGCATTATGTAGGGAAGTTATGTGTTGCCCACATCAACTTTTTAAAATCACAAATAACGTC